>JAGSMV010000284.1:0-11987 GCA_029286815.1 Troides helena | reverse complement strand
TTTTTTTTTTTTTTTTTTTTTTTTTTTTTTTTTTTTTTTTTTTTTTTTTTTTTTTTTTTTTTTTTTTTTTTTTTTTTTTTTTTTTTTTTTTTTTTTTTTTTTTTTTTTTTTTTTTTTTTTTTTTTTTTTTTTTTTTTTTTTTTTTTTTTTTTTTTTTTTTTTTTTTTTTTTTTTTTTTTTTTTTTTTTTTTTTTTTTTTTTTTTTTTTTTTTTTTTTTTTTTTTTTTTTTTTTTTTTTTTTTTTTTTTTTTTTTTTTTTTTTTTTTTTTTTTTTTTTTTTTTTTTTTTTTTTTTTTTTTTTTTTTTTTTTTTTTTTTTTTTTTTTTTTTTTTTTTTTTTTTTTTTTTTTTTTTTTTTTTTTTTTTTTTTTTTTTTTTTTTTTTTTTTTTTTTTTTTTTTTTTTTTTTTTTTTTTTTTTTTTTTTTTTTTTTTTTTTTTTTTTTTTTTTTTTTTTTTTTTTTTTTTTTTTTTTTTTTTTTTTTTTTTTTTTTTTTTTTTTTTTTTTTTTTTTTTTTTTTTTTTTTTTTTTTTTTTTTTTTTTTTTTTTTTTTTTTTTTTTTTTTTTTTTTTTTTTTTTTTTTTTTTTTTTTTTTTTTTTTTTTTTTTTTTTTTTTTTTTTTTTTTTTTTTTTTTTTTTTTTTTTTTTTTTTTTTTTTTTTTTTTTTTTTTTTTTTTTTTTTTTTTTTTTTTTTTTTTTTTTTTTTTTTTTTTTTTTTTTTTTTTTTTTTTTTTTTTTTTTTTTTTTTTTTTTTTTTTTTTTTTTTTTTTTTTTTTCGTACGGCTCCCAGGGACGCGGCGTAGCGCTCGCGGGCAGCATCCCTTTTGGACCCAGAGGCTAGAGCTCTGGCCGACGTGCACAGACGCTGTGCGTACGCGAGGGGTCAAGACCGGCGCCAGAAGAAGTGCGCCGGTGGAGACAGATCGAGAGGACAAATTCTTCGCTCATGGGCAGTGCGACTGGTGCGTCCGCAAGTGAGCAGCCGTTTCACAGCAATGCAGCCGGTGCTGCGGGAGTGGGTTGAGCGACTGGCGGCTGTGCCCACCTCACACAGCTATTGACGGGACACGGATGTTTTCTGGCCGATACCTGCGTGGGAGGTGTTGAGAACGAATGACTTCGGCCTGCCACCACTGTGCTCGACCGGGACACAGGGCAACACACGCTGAAGAATGCCCGGCGTGGGCAGAAGAGCGTCAAACTCTATCTGCCAATTTAGTAATTGCTGCCAACACCATAAGATCGATGGTCGGCAGCGAAGATAAGTGGAACGCGGCCGTCTCCCTTTGCCGGTGACGTAACTGCGCCGCAAACAAGAAGCGGAATCGTATGAGGGAGGCCGAGGCCTCACCCACAACAAGAGCTCCGAGGGCAGGCAACGATACCAGCCGCCCTAACAAGGATCGCATGGCGACGACTTTGGGACTGTCGTCGTCCGCGAATTGCATCCCGAGCGTAAGACGCCGCGTGTTCCGGCATGTCCCGATGTAGTTAAGGGGATCCCGATATCAAATCCTCCCGAAGAGAAAGCCTAACACACAGGGCACCGCTGGTAGAGTCACGGGAGGTATGCTAACGCGTTCCTGTGGCCTATTTCGCGCGGCAAGCAGAGCGCCGCTGGGGTTTAGTGGGTGCACCGCTTCACGGTCCCGAGTCCCACATAATCATCGGCTTTTCGAGGCCGGTGATATGCGTAACCTGCATTCCAGCGAAAACAAAAAAAAAAAAAAAAAAAGGTTAGGTTAGGTTAGGTTATTAGGTTAGGTTAGGTCAGTTAGGTTAGGTTATAAGTTAGGTTAGGTTAGGTTAGGGGTCGAAGGGTTAGTTAGGTTAGGTTAGCCAGTTAGGTTAGGTTAGGTTAGGTTAGGTTAGGTTAGGTTGTGGTCAGGGGTTAGGCTAGGTTAGGTTAGGTTAGGTTAGGTTAGGTTAATAGGTTAGGTTTCAGGGAATAGGTTAGGTTAGGTTAGGTTAGGGGTTAGGTTAGGTTAGGTTAGGTTAGGTTAGTTTAGGTTAGTTAGGTTTTTTTTACATCATCTCTGCGTATGGCATCAGGGCCTTTATTTTATCATTTATCATCATTTTCGATTTTATTTAATACAATTCTTTTCCTACATACTCCTCCTTTTCACACTTTCTTATCTATCATACCGATACTTATCTTTCATGCCTTATCTCCTCCTCTTTTCTTGCATACTACATTCCATTCTCTTCTTTTTCATACCTCTCGCTGAGTGAAGACCTGTCGCTCCTGTCGTTTCTGAGCTGCTCTTCCAGTCTCAGTATCCCCTTTTATCTCCTTTTGTTAGACATATTTTTGTCTTTATTTTGTGTTTTACATTTTTCTTTTTATTATTTAATTTTACAATTTCATTATTTTGGCCAACCTGGTTAGTTAGGTTAGGTTAGGCCAGGTTAGGGTTATTAGTTAGGGCCAGGCCAGGTTGTGCTTCAGGCCAGGCTTGTGTCAGGCCAGGCCAGGCTAGGTTAGGTTAGGTTAGGTTAGGTTAGGTTAGGTTAGGTTAGCTAGGTTAGGTTAGGTTAGGTTAGGTTAGGTTAGGTTAGGTTAGGTTAGGTTAGGTTAGGCTAGGTTAGGTCAGGTTAGGCTAGGCTAGGTTAGGTTAGGCTAGGCCAGGTTAGGCCAGGGCCAGGTCAGGGCTAGGGTTAGGCTAATAGGTTAGGCTAGAAGCCAGGGTTAGGTTGTGTCGTGCCAGGACAGCTCAGGCCGGGAAGCCAGTCACAGTCGTGCCTAGGTTAGCTAGGCTTAGGCTCAGGGTTGTGGCTTCAGGGTTTAGGCCAGGCCAGGCCAGGCCAGGGGTTAGGCTGAACAGCTCAGCCAGGCTAGGTTAGTTTCACATCATCTCCGCGCATGGCGGGTCAAAATTTTATCTTCATCCACCAACAACACTCGATCTCTTTATCAACAACAACTCTTCCCACACACTCCCACCCCTCAGACGATTATAATTGATACTTTGATCTACGCCTTTAATATCTCCTCCTCTTTTAGATACTACATTCCATTCCTTCTTTCTATACCTTCGCTGAGGAAATACGCCTGTCGCCTTTGTTCAGCCGAGTCGGTTTCTTCCGGTCTTTATCTCCTGAAAGATATTTTTGTCTTTATTTTAGGATGACTCATAATTTATTATTTTATTAACTTTATTTTTATTTATAAATTTTATGACTTTTTCACAATAGCATTTTATAAATGTTTGGCGACTTTCGTCCCTCACTCATCATAGAGGCAACCGACACCATCCAGCTTCCTTCCCTTTCAGGATTTAGTCTCTGTCTCTCCCGGTCTGAATATGGGACAGGAAAGGATGCACCACGGTCTGGTCCACCTCCGGGTCATCACAGGGCACGCGGGACTCTCCTGAGCTTGAACCCGTGTAGCAGTACCGGAGAATCTCCTGCGCCCGGTGAACATCTGACCAAGCACCGCAGCCTATCTTCGAGCCTGCGAAGCACGCGCGATATGCCGACCTGACGTCTGGGAAAAATATCCTCGTTGTTGAAGCGCCGTTGTACCTTGCATACCTTCCTAAATGACCTGGGTTCGCTGCCTTCCAGCCTTAGCTGACGCCGACAAAGGAAACGGGGCAATCCTTCGTACCGGTCTTCGTTTGCTCTTCAGGGCTGCTTCCTTTGGCCAGATATCCGCTCCTCGCTTCCTCTTCATCCCCGCCATGCGCCTTCACCAATTAGTGTCTTATACATCCGCCCTTTCACGCGCTTTCATTATATTCTTCACTGCGATCGCCAGGATGGAGGGTGTCAGTTTTGACTGCCCTGGCGGACCTCGAGTCAAGAACGGCGCACGAATGCGCCGACCCGCTGGCCGCGCACCCGTCGCCACCAGCGTCGCCCGCCTGGTATACGGCAGAAGCCGCTCCCAACTCTGCTTTGTTCGAATCTTCCGCGGCGTCCCGCATGACGCAGAACGCCGCACCCACCTGTCGATGCGGCTGCGCGCCGTCGGTGTAAATGGCCGAGCTCGCGCCGAGGTGGCAAGTTGGACATCTCCTGTTCCCCAGGCAGGAGAACTCCCACACCGAGCTGCTCAGACGGTGTGTCTCAAGTAGCTGACTGGAACTCCAGCCTTTGTCTCCGAGTACTGCCGGGTACGCGGCTTTTTAATTAAATAAAGTGGCCGCTTCAACTGGAAGCGTCCTGAGGAAAGCAGCCTGAAGTACTAGGGCCGAACGTAACGATGGTTCGGTGGTTCGCGCAATTTTCTGCGCGAAGCCACGCTGGAATCGCATTTGCCGCTTTCTACCCCAGCAGTTTGCCGCCGCGCCCATGCACTTCCGCTGTACGCTGAATGATCGGCTCCAACACCGCCAGATACACGTTCTGATCACCAGCCCAAACCCCATGCGATAGTTTCAGGCCTGCACAATTGACGATAGAGGCCTTGTTTGCTGCTCACGTTCTTCACGTGCGTTGAACGTGGCAGCCCATCGTCAATTGTCAGGTTGAGTATCCGAACTTCACGAGTTCGACAAAGGGGCTCGCCCATATTCACCACTGGCCGCCGTACCGCAGTTTGTTGCGGCACCATCACGTTGCCTTTCGTGCGCACCCCTAACTTATTTCGACCCCCAACGCAATGAGGTCGGCGAGCAACGCGTTGCCTTCCTCGTGGATGTCCCCGGTTCCCTGCCCGAGAAGATCAGCGTACCATCGCCGCCCGGCAAAAACGCCTGGCAGTGTGGTGTTCCGCTCCTGCCCACCATCTCCAGGGAGTGATTTCATGAGGAGGGTCCGAGAATGCCGGGTCGCCCATTTGATCCCCGCACGCACCCCGGTGCGGTTTCTCGGCGCATTTCAGTTCTCTAAAAATTCTATTTTACAAATTTTGCGTCGCCAGTGAAGCTATCGACAAGGCACGCGCTTTGACAAAGGCAGCAGTCTCGGCCAGTTCTGGGTACCCGCATAGCAGGCCAATGAGTGTTGAAATGAAGGTTCTCTATGTCCAACATACCAGCACATCTCCTTCAAGCTTGCATGCTGTGCCGACTCAGTCATGTTGCAGGAGCTCCTCGGTACACCCTGCGCGCTGAAGCCGTATTAAGTGCCACCGACAGCTAAGTAGTAAAAATACCAGTATCCTCTCCTGCACTAACATCTTTCCAGGACCTTGCCCATGACGGGCGTGCGAGTCCGACAGTCAGAGCCTCGCGGAATGTGTTCCTGCCGGGCCCGAATATCGAGACACCGCCGCCTTCCACTCGGGAAGTAGCAAGAGCGCAGAGCCACCGAGCTAGAGAGCGCGGAGAAATTGTTCGGCATCCATGGCGATGGTGCCCTGGGCAGACAGTCGGCGTGAACTGCCTGGCCAGGTGCCTTTTCGTGCTGAAGCCGACAATGGCGAATCGGCCTTCCTCCGACGTGAGCGGGGTTCGCAATGGATCACCATGTCCCCTGTTATATCACCGGACTGGGGCTCTACAGTGCATAGTGTCCAGAGTTGTCCTCCTGGGTCGTCCCCGGAAGAAACCCCGGCAGCGTCCGTCGGTTCTGCCGTCCAGCAATCTTCCCTCCTGACGAGGGGACGCCTTCACGTTCCTGGCCTCCGTAAGTGACGCATCACGCGATAGATGCCGTCCTGACATGGTCTTCGCGCTCCTGTTCTCGCGGTAACCGCTCAGCCTTGAGGCCCGAGCATCGCCTCACCTCGAGGCGGTAAGCCTCCCTTGCAGCCGAGGGCCACTTCGCGCAAAGACCATCTCCCCCCGCCAAGCCGGCCGCGCTCTGGGATCTGCCTCCTTCCTCGGGCACCGGGCTTCGGAGGTGAGAGAGAGCTGCTCGAATCACCAGGGCGGGCCTGTTCCCTTCCTCCCGGAGGCTGGGACGCGAACGGCAGGGGTGTCCCCTGGATTTGCTCCCACGTACGTTCGACGATGTCCGGCCCGCCCCTGGTCAGGACCTCGGCCTGGCCTGGCTGGCGTCAGGGACAGTGGCCCAGAGCGGCCGGGCCAGCGTCTGCTCGAACTGTCCCAGTCTGCCTTGTGGGTAGTGTGTAATTGCTGAACACCCGGATATCCCGTACCGACGGACTCACGACTAACTCGAACAGGATCGCCCTGTGGCTCCACTTCAGCGATGTATACCTGCTCCACTGCCAAACCTCCACTCTATCTGAGCAGGCTCCATGTGCGGTGAAGACGACGCAACTGAGTACCGCCCCGATGGGGTGTCAAACGGGGTTCAGACCCCCCGGTTCAGCACGTGCAACTCCAGATGGTCGAGTACGGGCCGCAACACCAGCACCTGCTGGTCTCCGGACTGCCGTTCCTCGGGCCTGCGTTATGGGGTGCCGACGTCTCCGCCTGCACCACATGTTGGCAGTCCCCAACCTTCCCAACAACTGGGGAGTTTCATCCTGTCCAGGTATGGTCCGGGATGGGCTTGTTTGGCCTCCCAGTGATGGACACCACCCCTCATCTCCCAGGGCCTCCGGCTCCCTCAGTCTGGCAACAAAGTAATGTTTCCATGCAGGCTCGGGGATATTTGGCATATTTGATGGTGCACGAACAGTATTAACAGTGGCTCCTTGACGACCTCCCCGCCGCCTCGGCCTACCGTACTGCCCGTCCCCGGGTAGTGCCGCATTCGCCAACGCCACGGCCGGCTCGGACCATCATCGCACCGCCCACCCTCTCGGCGCTTCGCATATCAGCCCGCCGCGTCGTAATCCCTTTGCAGGTTTAACTGCACAGCGTACGGCGCCCTCAGTCCGGATATTGTCGGTGCCCCGGGGCGCCAAGCAAAATACGCTACCGTGACGCCGGGGCCATGGCGTCCCACCTTCCGACCGGGGCACCGTCAAACGCCCCGTGGTCCCGCACCGGTCCGCCTTCGCCTTCCGGCAGTTCCGGCAAGCGGGTGCCTCCCTGGCTTGCCATTCCGTGTTCTCGCCCCTTAGGTGCGGTCCACCGCAGTGGGTGCACCGATTCCTGCTCAGGCACATCCGCTTGCTGTGGCTTTAGCCCAAGCAGTGAGTGCATTCAAACCCCAGCGGGGACCATCCTCCACCTGACCCTGGAGGTCCACGTGCATCACTCCTGCTGCTGTGAGGTGCCCGCCTGGGGCCTCGGCGAAACACCATCCACAGGGTCACTGCGTCTCCATGCCCTCTGCCTTGAAGCGAACCCTCGGCACGCAGGCTCACGCTCAGGGGATGCCACCCCAGCAGATGTGCCCGGGCCCGAGGCCTACACCATGTCTGGCTTAGGCCATGACGTCCCTGAGCATCACCAACGGGTCGCGGCTCTGATCTCCTCCATCTTTCAGGCCCTTGCCTGCCTTTTGTCAGCTGATCGCGCACTTTCAAGCAGCTCGCTCTCCGTGCCACACCCTATTATCACCTTCTGTCCCTTATTCCGTCTTATCTCAGTTCATCCGGTATCCTCCTCCTTGCGTTGAGGGTCTCACGGATCTCACCAGCACCTGCAGCCTCCCCGTCGCGCCACCTCCCGACGAGACCGCCACCGAGTGCACCACCTCGCTCCCGGTGGGGCCTTTTGCCGGGCGGCCGCCGCTGCCGCCTATTGGCCGCAGCTCCCGCCGCTCGGCGCCCCTCCTCCTCCCATGACTTGAGCTACCCTTGAGCTTAGCAATCTCCTGACTGCTGCTCTCAAGAAGCCGCCTGTGGCCCCAACCCTGAGGAGAAGGCTTCCGGGGTTTCTCCCCTGGTCCAGCGAGGGGGCGGGTCCCTGGAGCACCCCTGTGCCCCTGCCTCCTCCGCTCTTCCTCAGGGGGTTCCGGGACAGGCCTCACCGCCCACTGTCCGCCACGGCCTCCTCGGACCTCACTGATACAACCCTTCTCAATGCTGCGGTCACCCCTGTCTTAATTCCGACTTTTAGGCTGCGCGAGCCCGCCAGTGAGCTTGGTTTTGGGTCAGGCAGGTGCCCGCGCCTCCACCACGCGGCCTGCGGGCGCCGATTTCCCCCTTGAGGGGGCCCGCGGCGCCTGCCCCCGCCGGTGACTGCTCCTGCACCACCCTTGGTCCCCTGGCCTGCGGGGCACGCAACCTCTTTGACTTAGTCGCGCGGCTGCTCGGGAGAGGTTCTTCCCTCGACCTTCTCCCCACTCCCCCTACACCTCTGCGGGACGCTGCCCCCAGTCCCGCCATGGGCGACGCACTTCTCCTCATGGTATTCCCCTGCCCACTAGGCAGGGTCACGTCGCCCGCGTCCGACTCTCCTCGGGGAGAGGCGGGATCATGTCGAGGGGAGGGACGCAAGGGGAACTCCGTCCCTATCTAAAACTCAACTCCCCACGGGTAGGGCACTGGTCAGCCAATTTGAAACTTCACAACTAGGGGTAATAGGGCCGATGTCAACTTATAATAACTTCAACGCCGGGAATTGCAATAGCAATACACTTGTAAATGACTAGATTATTTTTGACTCCTGCCCTCGACCTCACAGCAACAGTGCACCAGCTACGTTGTTATTTCTCTTTGCCAGGAATTAGACATTTGTTCATTTTCTAAAAACTTAAAGCAACCCGCGACAATCTCTTTGCTATTTACAATTATATACCCACTTCTAGTTGTCCCACCATGCCCTGTGGTTTGCTTCCTGAGGTTTCGCGCCTATCCCTGACGCATGATCGAGCCTTAGGATACCGTCTTTTCCTTCAGAGCATGCCGCCTTCTTTTATATTTCTACTATTTCTTAAATTTCTGACCCCTCGAAATTGTGATCTCTCGGTCCCGGAGGGTAGTTTATATTCAGGTTTTACCCCTGCATTAACACGACTGGACAGTCTCCTGCAGTTTATTATAGCCCTTTTCCCCCTGCAAATTTACGATTTGAATTTTTTGTGCTCTGATTTCCGAATTTTTTATGCCAAATGGTTGTCCCTTTCGTCTCTATAATTATGGTCCCAGTGTTGCGCAGCTAGCCAGCCTCACCTGCACCTCCTGGGACCTCCTGGGTTAGAAGTTTTAGTCACCCAAGCCTGAAATCCGCAACTGCCTCTCGCCGACTTCCTGTGGCAAAGGTCCCTCTTGCTCCGCTGCTGAGTCTGCTGTTCTCAGGATGCCAAAAGTGGGAATCCTGCTTCGACAGGAAAATCGTCTCGAAGTTTGGGGGTAGATTTTTAAAATCTCTCCTCCTTCTCGCTCTGGATTTCTACCTCCACCTACCGTCCATCTCCCAAGGACACGCCGGCCCTCGGCTCACCACCCCTCCTACACTATTGTGTACCGAAGCACCCCCAACCACTTTCACACATCTCCGCCAGTGCCTTTTGCTTCCCGGAGATCCGGGAGAGGTCGAAAAATTTTAACTTTCACCTCGTATTCTCGACGGGGAAAGGAGGCACTAACCCGCACTTAAAAATAGTGCGGTGCCGTCGTGACGTGCTTCTTTGGCAGCGTTTCACCCTAAAACGTTTCGTTGTTTTTATTGTTTTGGCTTTAACCACTGTAACTGATTTTTTCACTTTTAGCACCGTTAAACCTGAGCTCAGCGAATTTGATGTGCAACACTCGAATTTTGAAGCAATTTCTGTAGCACTGATTTTCGAACGCGGAGCTCGCGAATTCTCGCCGTCGCGTCAAGGTCCTTGAGCGACACTTCCGGTTAGGTTAGGTTAGGTTAGGTTAGGTTAGGTTGTGCTTCAGGTTTAGGTTTGTGGTCAGAAGCCAATAGCCTAGGCTGCCCAGTTTGGGAAGAAGAAGTCAGAAGAAGAAATAGGTTGAAAATAGGGTTAGGCCTGTGCCAGGGTTAGGTTGAAAGGTTAGGCTAGGTTAGGGGCTCAGGTTGTGTCAGTTTCAGGTTAGGCCAGTCAAATAGGTTAGGTTTGTGTTGTGTGCTTTAGGGTTTCAGGCTAGGCTTAGCCAGGTTAGGTTGGGGTCAGGAACAAGGGCTAGGGTTAGGTTCAGGCTAGGTTAGGCTAGGTTAGGTTGTGTTCTTTTTATTTTGAGACTCCATATTCCCCAGGCGTGAGTGGGTCAGGGCCCCTGATTTGCAATTCTTAGGTAAGATTTCTGACTTCCATCTCTATTTGTTATACTGTTTTTCTTTTCCTTTCTATCAAGACTTATCTTTTCATAGTTTCTAGATCTTTTTCTTCCTATAACTCCCTCCCACCCTTTTTTCTGTCCGCTTCCATTCTATTTCCTCTTTCATACCTCTGCTGAGCGAAGACACCGGTCGCCTCGTTTACCCCTGGAACAAAGTTCCTCTCGCCGGGGCCACAAACAATCCACTTTCATTCTTTGCTACCTGCGGTTCGCGTCCTAGCCCTTCATTTTTATTCTTATTTTAGTTTACAATTTTATATTTATGTTTACATTTTGTTTTATTTTACTTCATATAATCTCTTACAACTCTTTTTGCAGCACTGTGTAAATGTTTCATGACTTCGTCCTCACCTTCCATCAGAGAGGCAAACTGCCCTGTATCCACCTTTCCTGTTTTAATTCTACTCCCACCCTCTCCCGCCCGAATAAGGGACAGGAGAGCAGGATGTGCGCCACGGTCTGTCCACCTCTCCGGGTCACAGGGGCATCGCGGGACTTCCTTTGAGTTTGAACCTGTGGAGGTGGCCTGGAGAATCCCCGTGCCCGGTGAACATCTGGACCAAGACCGTGTCGAGCTCTCGGATCTGGCGAGTCACGCGATACGCTGACTTGACGTTCGGGAAGAATATCCTCGTTGTTGAAGCCGTCGTACCTTGCACATAGCCTTCCACGATCTGTCAAGCGTTCCTCCAGCCTTAGCTGACGCTTGACGAACGAAACGGGGCAACTTCGTACTCAGGTCTTCTTACCTTCAGGCCGCTTCCTTGGCCAGGGTGGTCCGCTCCTGTTTCTCTCAACCCCACATGCGCCTTCAATCTACAACCCATATTCGTCCCTTTCACGCTTTCATATTCTCTTTCGCTGCGATCGCCAGGGATGGAGGGAGATCAGGTTTTTGCGGATCGTCTCCAGGGCGGACCTCGAGTCGCCGGAGAGCACGGCGCACGAACGCGCCGACTCGCTGGCCGCGTACCCCTGGTCGCTTCGCCAAAGCCAGCAGCTCTGCCTCCAGCATACGGTGCAGAAGGTCTAATCCTGAGTTTTTGTTTGTGGTCTCTCTCATATGTCCCGCAGAACGCAGAACGTCATGGTTAGGTTAGGTTAGGTTAGGTTAGGTTAGGCTAGGTTAGGTTAGGTTAGGTTAGGTTAGGTTAGGTTGGCTAGGTTAGGCTAGGTTGCTTGTAAATAGGGCTTAGGCTAGGGGTTAGGTTAGGTTAGGTTAGGTTAGGTTATTTCTTTTTGATGTGATTCCTGACAGGAAAGTCAATGAAGACCCTTTGCTAATTTTCACTTTATCCATCTATTATGATGACGAACTCTTCATACCGTAATTTCACTCTATCCTTCTTATTCTTTCATCATCCTCCCCATTTTCCGCCCGTTTCTACCATCCATCCTGACCTTCTTCATACCTCTTGCTGATCGCCGTCGCCGCGTCAGGAACATTTTCCCTCTGAAATAAGAGAACCATTTGATCTTTTATTTCTTTTCCTTTATTTATTTTATTTTGTTTTTCTTTTGTTTTGTTTCTTTAGATTTACACTTTGTTCCTGTTGATTGTATCCCCACCACTTTCTGTAATATTTTAAAATAGTTATGACTTTCGTCCTCACTCATCAGAGAGGCTACTGATACCTTGTCCAACCTTTTCCCCCATTTTACTTCTCTCTCTATTTCAACCCTCTCCCGCCCAAATACGTGGGACAGGAAAGTAGGATAGTTTCCTCCACGGTCTGGTCCACTCATCATACAGGGGCACGCGGGACTCTCCTGAGCTTAAACCTGTGGAGGTACTCTGGAGAATCCCCGTGCCCAGTGAACATTTGGACCAGACCGTGTCTAGCTCTACTTTGATGCATACGGTGTTTGCGGCGGCGTCTGAAAAAATATCTGTTGTCGAAGTTGCCGTGTTTTCCCACGTAGCGCTTCCGTTCCATTCGTCAA
>JAGSMV010000283.1:47500-52500 GCA_029286815.1 Troides helena | reverse complement strand
TATTAATTTCTTGTAAATGTATGTACATACATATGAGTGTGTAAATATTTTTTTTTTTTTTTTTTTTTTTTTTTTTTTTTTTTTTTTTTTTTTTTTTTTTTTTTTTTTTTTTTTTTTTTTTTTTTTTTTTTTTTTTTTTTTTTTTTTTTTTTTTTTATTAATTTCTTGTAAATGTATGTACATACATATGAGTGTGTAAATATTTTTTTTTTTTTTTTTTTTTTATTAATTTCTTGTAAATGTATGTACATACATATGAGTGTGTAAATATTTTTTTTTTTTTTTTTTTTTTCTACCGCAATATTCGCTTTCTACCGCTTCGAAATGCGATAAAATTTATAATAAAACAAAAGTTTAAATATAAGATTGTTTATAAAAAAAAAAAAAAAAAAAAATACAAATTTTATATTACATCATGTTGACCATGCTGTCAAAATGAGCGCCAAATATATTTGTTGTTTAAATAGTAGGAGTACGATTGTGTGCCCATAGCAACAACTGTCCCAACTACTAGCAGTAGTAAAGGGAAAACGAAAATTTTCGATTATTAACATTAATTGCGAATTGCCAAACTTGATCCAACGGGATGGTTTGATTTGATCATTATATTTCTATCTATTAGTTGAGAAAATTTAACCTGTTACGATTTATTGAACCTGTTACGTATGATTGTCGTAAGTAACATATCAAAGTAATTTTAGGAAATCGTATACATAAGAGACCTATATTAAAACAAATATTGGTTCATAACTCTTTCAAAACGAAGTGCTGCTTGTCGGTCGCATTGCAACAATTTGCAACTAATTAATCCATATAAACTGATTGGAATTTAATAGGCTTGCCCAGTTGACATACCTTCGATGTTAACTTATAAAACGGAACGTACAAATTTTCACTGAAAATTCCTAACTACAATTCGTAACATCCAGAGCAGCGGGCGATAAGTTGTGACCGAGACGGGCTTTTAGTAGCTGCTCGTTATGCGTGCACTCTCTCTCTCTCTCTCTCTCTCTCTCTCTCTCGCTGTTTAAGTGCGTATATATCTCCTGCCTCCGAAGACCGAACATTCCGAAATACCATCTACGACGATGGGTCCTCCAATTTATTACCAGTGGAAGTGGGCAGTGCCGGCCTTCGATTTGGAACCGCCGAAGGATAGGAACGCCACCAACTCGACGGGGCCGCCGCGAAAAAGAACAGTTCCAGGGAGGCGACCGTTCAGTGACGTCACGCGGAGTACCACCACTCTCGCCACGCCCACTCCGCAGAACACCGAGTACAACATCAGCTCGTACTTCGTATCAGACTACGTGTTCCCTCTGGATAAGCAGCATCCAGGCTACGATGACGAGGAGGCGGAGACCTCCTTCCGCGTGAGGATCTCGAGGCCGGGCAGAGCCAGCTTCGGCGAGAACGAGAAATGTCCGCAATGTCACCCGGCGTACCTGAAGCCGGGAACATGTGAGCCATGCATCGTCAGGCGGTAAATAGCTTAGTCTGAAACTTTGTCCGTTCCGTTTTATAAGTTAACATCGAAGGTATGTCAACTGGGCAAGCCTATTAAATTCCAATCAGTTTATATGGATTAATTAGTTGCAAATTGTTGCAATGCGACCGACAAGCAGCACTTCGTTTTGAAAGAGTTATGAACCAATATTTGTTTTAATATAGGTCTCTTATGTATACGATTTCCTAAAATTACTTTGATATGTTACTTACGACAATCATACGTAACAGGTTCAATAAATCGTAACAGGTTAAATTTTCTCAACTAATAGATAGAAATATAATGATCAAATCAAACCATCCCGTTGGATCAAGTTTGGCAATTCGCAATTAATGTTAATAATCGAAAATTTTCGTTTTCCCTTTACTACTGCTAGTAGTTGGGACAGTTGTTGCTATGGGCACACAATCGTACTCCTACTATTTAAACAACAAATATTTTGGCGCTCATTTTGACAGCATGGTCAACATGATGTAATATAAAAATTTGTATTTTTTTTTTTTTCTACCGCAATATTCGCTTTCTACCGCTTCGAAATGCGATAAAATTTATAATAAAACAAAAGTTTAAATATAAGATTGTTTATAAAAAAAAAAAAAAAAAAAAAAATGCTCATTACTGATTCGGTTCAAAGTGCCGTATTCGGCGCCCCCGTGCCGGGTTAATTAGATTTTAATTGGCGTACAAATTTTCACTGAAAATTCCTAACTACAATTCGTAACATCCAGAGCAGCGGGCGATAAGTTGTGACCGAGACGGGCTTTAGTAGCTGCTCGTTATGCGTGCACTCTCTCTCTCTCTCTCTCGCTGTTTAAGTGCGTATATATCTCCTGCCTCCGAAGACCGAACATTCCGAAATACCATCTACGACGATGGGTCCTCCAATTTATTACCAGTGGAAGTGGGCAGTGCCGGCCTTCGATTTGGAACCGCCGAAGGATAGAACGCCACCAACTCGACGGGGCCGCCGCGAAAAGAACAGTTCCAGGGAGGCGACCGTTCAGTGACGTCACGCGGAGTACCACCACTCGCCACGCCCACTCCGCAGAACACCGAGTACAACATCAGCTCGTACTTCGTATCAGACTACGTGTTCCCTCTGGATAAGCAGCATCCAGGCTACGATGACGAGGAGGCGGAGACCTCCTTCCGCGTGAGGATCTCGAGGCCGGGCAGAGCCAGCTTCGGCGAGAACGAGAAATGTCCGCAATGTCACCCGGCGTACCTGAAGCCGGGAACATGTGAGCCATGCATCGTCAGGCGGTAAATAGCTTAGTCTGAAACTTTGTCCGTTCCGTTTTATAAGTTAACATCGAAGGTATGTCAACTGGGCAAGCCTATTAAATTCCAATCAGTTTATATGGATTAATTAGTTGCAAATTGTTGCAATGCGACCGACAAGCAGCACTTCGTTTTGAAAGAGTTATGAACCAATATTTGTTTTAATATAGGTCTCTTATGTATACGATTTCCTAAAATTACTTTGATATGTTACTTACGACAATCATACGTAACAGGTTCAATAAATCGTAACAGGTTAAATTTTCTCAACTAATAGATAGAAATATAATGATCAAATCAAACCATCCCGTTGGATCAAGTTTGGCAATTCGCAATTAATGTTAATAATCGAAAATTTTCGTTTTCCTTTACTACTGCTAGTAGTTGGGACAGTTGTTGCTATGGGCACACAATCGTACTCCTACTATTTAAACAACAAATATTTTGGCGCTCATTTTGACAGCATGGTCAACATGATGTAATATAAAAATTTGTATTTTTTTTTTTTTATTAATTTCTTGTAAATGTATGTATACGTATGTATTGATACATGTATATATATGTGTGTGTAAATATTTTTTTTTTTTTATGTGAAGCAAACGTGTAGAGACTATACAGCCAAATATATATGTGCAAGAAAGTTGTTTTTTGAATTAATTTTATGAGAATCGGTGTCAAGTATTGTTTAAATATAATATTAAACTTGTTCTTAAAAGATGAGCTTGTTGTAATTTATTGTTATTCGCCTCAGTACAAAGTGAACTAAATTAGTTGCTCACGTTGGACTCCACGTAATTGATATTATTTAATTACTTTACAATACCTAGCAATATACGCCAATTAATACATGAATGTCATTAACAAATAATTTATGATACACGAACCCCTCAAGCCAATGTTAATTTTATTTTAGAGTAAGAATTTTATAAGAATAGAAACGTGAGACATGCGACATGAATGTTTATTATGTAGATATTTATGATTTGTATAGTTTTGTATTCAAATGATATAATGTTAATAAATAATTTAAGTTTCCATTGCCTCTATTTATTTCAAGATTTCGTATGAACATGCCGACAAGACAAGCAAGTCTCCGCCGACTGGTGGCCGCAGGCGGGGAGTTCGCGTATCGAGACATGTCGTGTTTTGCAATTATCTTTACTAAACTTGGTACACACGATCATCGTCTCTCATCACATAAAATAGTGAAGATAAAAAAAAAAAAAAAAATGCTCATTACTGATTCGGTTCAAAGTGCCGTATTCGGCGCCCCCGTGCCGGGTTAATTAGATTTTAATTGGCGTACAAATTTTCACTGAAAATTCCTAACTACAATTCGTAACATCCAGAGCAGCGGGCGATAAGTTGTGACCGAGACGGGCTTTAGTAGCTGCTCGTTATGCGTGCACTCTCTCTCTCTCTCGCTGTTTAAGTGCGTATATATCTCCTGCCTCCGAAGACCGAACATTCCGAAATACCATCTACGACGATGGGTCCTCCAATTTATTACCAGTGGAAGTGGGCAGTGCCGGCCTTCGATTTGGAACCGCCGAAGGATAGGAACGCCACCAACTCGACGGGGCCGCCGCGAAAAGAACAGTTCCAGGGAGGCGACCGTTCAGTGACGTCACGCGGAGTACCACCACTCGCCACGCCCACTCCGCAGAACACCGAGTACAACATCAGCTCGTACTTCGTATCAGACTACGTGTTCCCTCTGGATAAGCAGCATCCAGGCTACGATGACGAGGAGGCGGAGACCTCCTTCCGCGTGAGGATCTCGAGGCCGGGCAGAGCCAGCTTCGGCGAGAACGAGAAATGTCCGCAATGTCACCCGGCGTACCTGAAGCCGGGAACATGTGAGCCATGCATCGTCAGGCGGTAAATAGCTTAGTCTGAAACTTTGTCCGTTCCGTTTTATAAGTTAACATCGAAGGTATGTCAACTGGGCAAGCCTATTAAATTCCAATCAGTTTATATGGATTAATTAGTTGCAAATTGTTGCAATGCGACCGACAAGCAGCACTTCGTTTTGAAAGAGTTATGAACCAATATTTGTTTTAATATAGGTCTCTTATGTATACGATTTCCTAAAATTACTTTGATATGTTACTTACGACAATCATACGTAACAGGTTCAATAAATCGTAACAGGTTAAATTTTCTCAACTAATAGATAGAAATATAATGATCAAATCAAACCATCCCGTTG
>JAGSMV010000283.1:27500-42500 GCA_029286815.1 Troides helena | reverse complement strand
GGACGCGCTTAAATTTGCGCGTGCGCGAATCACGTCCTCTACCGTCCGACTGCCGGTCGGCGACCGTCACGGTCCAAACGTTCGCCCGTTAGGGCGACGTCTGGTCTCCCGGACGGCGCTTAGGCCGACGTCGAACGGGTCGCGATGTATTACTGAGAGAGAAGTGCACGCCGTCCTCGGGCGTCGACGCTCGCGTCCCGTGAACACCGCTGGACCCGATTAAGGGGACGGTGAACATCGGAGCGCGCGAGCGTACGCCGAGGAGTGACGATGAATCTCTCCGTTCGTTCATTCGAGTTTCGCAGGTTTACCCCTGAACGGTTTCACGTACTCTTGAACTCTCTCTTCAAAGTTCTTTTCAACTTTCCTCACGGTACTTGTTCGCTATCGGTCTCGCGGTAATATTTAGCCTTAGATGGAGTTTACCACCCACTTAGGGCTGCACTCTCAAGCAACCCGACTCTTAGGAGAGTCCCTCTCGCCGCCGCCCTCCGTCGCTACGGGCCTGGCACCCTCTGCGGGAAAACGGCCCCGTTCAAGACGAACTTGGACAGGAGTATCGACGACGAGAAAGCGGAACCTCCCGAACACCACATCTCCCGCGTTCGAAGCGATCGCGTGATTCAGCGCTGGGCTATTTCCTGTTCGCTCGCCGCTACTGAGGAAATCCTGGTTAGTTTCTTTTCCTCCGCTTACTAATATGCTTAAATTCGGCGGGTGATCCTCCCTGATCCGAGGCCAACGATAAAAACGAGGCAGACGCGATATCCGTCAGCGCTACGACGACGACGGTCGAGGCGAACGCGCGAGAACGCGACGAGCGACACCCGGTGCGGGACGACGGGTGGGGCAGGAGGGGCGGGATCGGGGAGCGGTTCGGAGAGTCCTCCGCGCCGTTCTCCTCTATCTCGCTGTACCCCCCCTCTCCCCACCCGGCCGCACACCGCATCACCCCTGGCGCGTCTACGCCGAGAGTCTCGCTCTTCGCCGGTCACCGACCGGTCGTCGATGCGCCCTTCGGACGTCGAGTCCGCCTACCTACTCTGATTCGAACGCGCGGCGGATGGCCGCTCGCGTCCGGCGTCCGCTCGGTCGGTTCGCTTCGGCGCGCGCCCCCTCTGTCGGTGCGTTAATATAAAACTCTACCCGAAGAGTAGCGCGCGCGTCGCGTATACCGCGACGTTGCACGGACGCGCCGCCGCCCTCCGTCGCTACGGGCCTGGCACCCTCTGCGGGAAAACGGCCCCGTTCAAGACGAACTTGGACAGGAGTATCGACGACGAGAAAGCGGAACCTCCCGAACACCACATCTCCCGCGTTCGAAGCGATCGCGTGATTCAGCGCTGGGCTATTTCCTGTTCGCTCGCCGCTACTGAGGAAATCCTGGTTAGTTTCTTTTCCTCCGCTTACTAATATGCTTAAATTCGGCGGGTGATCCTCCCTGATCCGAGGCCAACGATAAAAACGAGGCAGACGCGATATCCGTCAGCGCTACGACGACGACGGTCGAGGCGAACGCGCGAGAACGCGACGAGCGACACCCGGTGCGGGACGACGGGTGGGGCAGGAGGGGCGGGATCGGGGAGCGGTTCGGAGAGTCCTCCGCGCCGTTCTCCTCTATCTCGCTGTACCCCCCCTCTCCCCACCCGGCCGCACACCGCATCACCCCTGGCGCGTCTACGCCGAGAGTCTCGCTCTTCGCCGGTCACCGACCGGTCGTCGATGCGCCCTTCGGACGTCGAGTCCGCCTACCTACTCTGATTCGAACGCGCGGCGGATGGCCGCTCGCGTCCGGCGTCCGCTCGGTCGGTTCGCTTCGGCGCGCGCCCCCTCTGTCGGTGCGTTAATATAAAACTCTACCCGAAGAGTAGCGCGCGCGTCGCGTATACCGCGCGACGCCGCACGGACGCGCCGCAAGGCGAACAGGGTGCCGACCGCGTCTAAATCACGACGCCGTCGGTCCTCTCGCCGAGCAACGGAATCCGAGCGCGTCCGAATGACCGTTCAACACTCGGTCGAACACGTCCTTTTTCTCATATTTGAACGGACCTCCGATGAGCGCTCGTCGTACCCATCGGTCGCCTGGTGGCGCCCGACGAGACTCGCCGCGCAAGCGGACGGAGCCGTCACGTGCACGCGCCGCCGGCCCGAGGAGCGCGGTCGATAACGACAGATCACAAGGACGCGATCCGTTGTTAATGAAAGACCGCGACAACTCGCGATCGGCGCACGGACAGTGTGGCAGTTGTATTTTAACAGCCGGCCCTCGGACAGGAGTGGTCCTGGATATTTCTCCACGGACCGCAATGTGCGTTCGAAATGTCGATGTTCAAATGTGTCCTGCAGTTCACACTATGACGCGCAGTTAACTGCGTTCTTCATCGACCCGCGAGCCAAGTGATCCACCGTCCAGGGTAATGGTTTTTATGTATATGATTTTTCATTTGAAATAAAATAACATACGCCGGAGGGCGAGCATTAACGAACGCAGTCTCCGGCGCAGTGGTGTGCCTTAGAAATGCGAGAGCCCTCTCTCGAGGCGCCGCCGCACCAGACGCGCCGCAAGGCGAACAGGGTGCCGACCGCGTCTAAATCACGACGCCGTCGGTCCTCTCGCCGAGCAACGGAATCCGAGCGCGTCCGAATGACCGTTCAACACTCGGTCGAACACGTCCTTTTTCTCATATTTGAACGGACCTCCGATGAGCGCTCGTCGTACCCATCGGTCGCCTGGTGGCGCCCGACGAGACTCGCCGCGCAAGCGGACGGAGCCGTCACGTGCACGCGCCGCCGGCCCGAGGAGCGCGGTCGATAACGACAGATCACAAGGACGCGATCCGTTGTTAATGAAAGACCGCGACAACTCGCGATCGGCGCACGGACAGTGTGGCAGTTGTATTTTAACAGCCGGCCCTCGGACAGGAGTGGTCCTGGATATTTCTCCACGGACCGCAATGTGCGTTCGAAATGTCGATGTTCAAATGTGTCCTGCAGTTCACACTATGACGCGCAGTTAACTGCGTTCTTCATCGACCCGCGAGCCAAGTGATCCACCGTCCAGGGTAATGGTTTTTATGTATATGATTTTTCATTTGAAATAAAATAACATACGCCGGAGGGCGAGCATTAACGAACGCAGTCTCCGGCGCAGTGGTGTGCCTTAGAAATGCGAGAGCCCTCTCTCGAGGCGCCGCCGCAACTTCTAAACCGCATCGCGTCACACTGCGACGCGATTTTATTTAATTTCTTTTTGTATAGCGCCGAACATCTTACGCACTCCGCGTGCGTGGCAATCGGGATCGGGCAGCGGCGCGGATTCTAACCGCGACCCGTTATTTCCCCGTTCAGCGCTCGAGATCACCGCTCTGAGCGTAGCACGAGAGTTCGACGGCGGCCGCGGCGGCGGCGTCGTCGTCGTCGTCGTCGTCGTCGCACCCTCCGAGCGGAGTCTCCGTTGGGCGTCGTACGAAGACGACGGCGGATTATTTATTTTGCGCAATATCGTCGCACGCGCGCGCGTATCACTCTTTCAAAAGTTGAACACGCACACACTGTGACGTTAACACGTTAATGATCCTTCCGCAGGTTCCCCTACGGAAACCTTGTTACGACTTTTACTTCCTCTAAATGATCAAGTTTGGTCAACTTCCCAGCAACGCCGACGGCCGTGAAGCCACCGCGTGTCGGTCCGAAGACCTCACTAAATCATTCAATCGGTAGTAGCGACGGGCGGTGTGTACAAAGGGCAGGGACGTAATCAACGCGAGCTTATGACTCGCGCTTACTAGGAATTCCTCGTTTATGGGGGATAATTGCAAACCCCAATCCCCAGCACGAAGGAGTTTCAACGGGTTGCCCGGGCCTCTAGGCCAGGGAGAACATGCTGATTCCTTCAGTGTAGCGCGCGTGCGGCCCAGGACATCTAAGGGCATCACAGACCTGTTATTGCTCAATCTCGTGCGGCTCGAAGCCGCCGGTCCCTCTAAGAAGAATTTTAATACGTCGCCAGTGAGTTGCGCGACCGGAGCCGCGCACACCTAAATGACGACGCCTATTTAGCAGGCTAGAGTCTCGTTCGTTACCGGAATTAACCAGACAAATCGCTCCACCAACTAAGAACGGCCATGCACCACCACCCACCGAATCAAGAAAGAGCTGTTAATCTGTCAATCCTTCCGGTGTCCGGGCCTGGTGAGATTTCCCGTGTTGAGTCAAATTAAGCCGCAGGCTCCACTCCTGGTGGTGCCCTTCCGTCAATTCCTTTAAGTTTCAGCTTTGCAACCATACTCCCCCCGGAGTCCAAAATCTTTGGTTTCCCGGAAGCTGCCCGCCGAGCCATCGTAGTAACGTCGGCGGATCGCTAGATGACATATTTACGGTTAGAACTAGGGCGGTATCTAATCGCCTTCGAACCTCTAACTTTCGTTCTTGATTGATGAAAACACCTTTGGCAAATGCTTTCGCTGATGTTCGTCTTGCGACGATCCAAGAATTTCACCTCTAACGTCGCAATACGAATGCCCCCAGTTATCCCTATTAATCATTACCTCGGAGTTCTGAAAACCAACAAAATAGAACCGAGATCATATTCTATTATTCCATGCACGAAATATTCGAGCGGCATTTTGAGCCCGCTTTGAGCACTCTAATTTGTTCAAAGTAAAATTGTCGGCCCATCTCGACACTCACCGAAGAGCACCGCGATAGGATTTTGATATTGAACCGCCGTTTTACCGACGGCTCACCGACGATATGCTCCGCAGACGTGTCAGTATCACCGCGGATGCGGTGCACCGACAGCGCGGCGCACAAATGCAACTACGAGCTTTTTAACCGCAACAATTTTAGTATACGCTATTGGAGCTGGAGTTACCGCGGCTGCTGGCACCAGACTTGCCCTCCAATTGTTCCTCGTTAAAATATTTAAAGTGTACTCATTCCGATTACGAGGCCTCGTAAGAGTCCCGTATCGTTATTTTTCGTCACTACCTCCCCGTGCCGGGAGTGGGTAATTTGCGCGCCTGCTGCCTTCCTTGGATGTGGTAGCCGTTTCTCAGGCTCCCTCTCCGGAATCGAACCCTGATTCCCCGTTACCTGTGACAACCATGGTAGTCGCAGAAACTACCATCGAAAGTTGATAAGGCAGACATTTGAAAGATGCGTGAGAGACCAGACCACCGCCGCGCGAATTAAGCGCGCCGCCGTCGTCGTCGTCGTCGTACACCGATCGCAGCGAAACAGACCACTTTCATCTAAAAACGCAGCAACAAAACAAACTAGACCGGCGCGTCTCGCGTCCAGTCCACGTAAACGTGCGGGCGCGCGTATGCCTCTCCGCCGACTGGTGGGCCGCAGGCGAGAGTTCGCGTATCACTCTTTCAAAGTTGAACACGCACACACTGTGACGTTAACACGTTAATGATCCTTCCGCAGGTTCCCCTACGGAAACCTTGTTACGACTTTTACTTCCTCTAAATGATCAAGTTTGGTCAACTTCCCAGCAACGCCGACGGCCGTGAAGCCACCGCGTGTCGGTCCGAAGACCTCACTAAATCATTCAATCGGTAGTAGCGACGGGCGGTGTGTACAAAGGGCAGGGACGTAATCAACGCGAGCTTATGACTCGCGCTTACTAGGAATTCCTCGTTTATGGGGGATAATTGCAAACCCCAATCCCCAGCACGAAGGAGTTTCAACGGGTTGCCCGGGCCTCTAGGCCAGGGAGAACATGCTGATTCCTTCAGTGTAGCGCGCGTGCGGCCCAGGACATCTAAGGGCATCACAGACCTGTTATTGCTCAATCTCGTGCGGCTCGAAGCCGCCGGTCCCTCTAAGAAGAATTTTAATACGTCGCCAGTGAGTTGCGCGACCGGAGCCGCGCACACCTAAATGACGACGCCTATTTAGCAGGCTAGAGTCTCGTTCGTTACCGGAATTAACCAGACAAATCGCTCCACCAACTAAGAACGGCCATGCACCACCACCCACCGAATCAAGAAAGAGCTGTTAATCTGTCAATCCTTCCGGTGTCCGGGCCTGGTGAGATTTCCCGTGTTGAGTCAAATTAAGCCGCAGGCTCCACTCCTGGTGGTGCCCTTCCGTCAATTCCTTTAAGTTTCAGCTTTGCAACCATACTCCCCCCGGAGTCCAAAATCTTTGGTTTCCCGGAAGCTGCCCGCCGAGCCATCGTAGTAACGTCGGCGGATCGCTAGATGACATATTTACGGTTAGAACTAGGCGGTATCTAATCGCCTTCGAACCTCTAACTTTCGTTCTGATTGATGAAAACACCTTTGGCAAATGCTTTCGCTGATGTTCGTCTTGCGACGATCCAAGAATTTCACCTCTAACGTCGCAATACGAATGCCCCCAGTTATCCCTATTAATCATTACCTCGGAGTTCTGAAAACCAACAAAATAGAACCGAGATCATATTCTATTATTCCATGCACGAAATATTCGAGCGGCATTTTGAGCCCGCTTTGAGCACTCTAATTTGTTCAAAGTAAAATTGTCGGCCCATCTCGACACTCACCGAAGAGCACCGCGATAGGGATTTTGATATTGAACCGCCGTTTTACCGACGGCTCACCGACGATATGCTCCGCAGACGTGTCAGTATCACCGCGGATGCGGTGCACCGACAGCGCGGCGCACAAATGCAACTACGAGCTTTTTAACCGCAACAATTTTAGTATACGCTATTGGAGCTGGAGTTACCGCGGCTGCTGGCACCAGACTTGCCCTCCAATTGTTCCTCGTTAAAATATTTAAAGTGTACTCATTCCGATTACGAGGCCTCGTAAGAGTCCCGTATCGTTATTTTTCGTCACTACCTCCCCGTGCCGGGAGTGGGTAATTTGCGCGCCTGCTGCCTTCCTTGGATGTGGTAGCCGTTTCTCAGGCTCCCTCTCCGGAATCGAACCCTGATTCCCCGTTACCCGTGACAACCATGGTAGTCGCAGAAACTACCATCGAAAGTTGATAAGGCAGACATTTGAAAGATGCGTCGCCGGTGCTGGACCATGCGATCGGCAAAAGTTATCCAGATTCATCAAAATTAACGACTCGGGACGCGGGGCCCTCCGTCGATTGGTTTTGATCTAATAAAAGCACTCGTCCCATCACTGGTCAGAGTTCTGATTGCATGTATTAGCTCTAGAATTACCACAGTTATCCAAGTAACCGAGGTAAGATCTAAGGAACCAAAACTGATATATTGAGCCATTCGCGGTATCGCCTTAATACGGCTTGCACTGAGACATGCATGGCTTAATCTTTGAGACAAGCATATAACTACTGGCAGGATCAACCAGGGAGCTGACCGACGAGACGACGAACGCCACTCGCGCACCGCACCAGACCCGACCCGACCCCCGTGGGTGGGGGTCGTCGGTCGTCGAGCGTTGAGCGAGAAGCGCGCCACCACACGATGCGTCCGAGCGTGTTGTCAGTTGACGCGACGACGCACCGGTGTCCGGTGTGCTCTGTGAGAGTTCTCTCTCACTTCAGTCCGTAGACGTCGTACGGACGATAAGTGACGCGAAGCGGAGATTTCGATCCCCAACCGACGCGGCGCTAAGCGTCCGTGCAACGAAAAGGAACGAGGTGGGGGACGTGAAAGAGTCCCTTTTAAATCTGAACGTTCGAAAACGAGACATTAAAAATGTTTCACTCTATATAATGCATTCTATCATATTTAACATTGCCACATCGATAACGCGGCAACGCTCGATAAGATCGTGAGAGCCCGGTGTCGGTGAGATTGCCATCCGCGATCTGTATTGCGTTAAACACAATCGATCTCATACGGTGCGCTAAAAGCACAAACGAATCCGCCGTTTTACCGACGGCTCACCGACGATATGCTCCGCAGACGTGTCAGTATCACCGCGGATGCGGTGCACCGACAGCGCGGCGCACAAATGCAACTACGAGCTTTTTAACCGCAACAATTTTAGTATACGCTATTGGAGCTGGAGTTACCGCGGCTGCTGGCACCAGACTTGCCCTCCAATTGTTCCTCGTTAAAATATTTAAAGTGTACTCATTCCGATTACGAGGCCTCGTAAGAGTCCCGTATCGTTATTTTTCGTCACTACCTCCCCGTGCCGGGAGTGGGTAATTTGCGCGCCTGCTGCCTTCCTTGGATGTGGTAGCCGTTTCTCAGGCTCCCTCTCCGGAATCGAACCCTGATTCCCCGTTACCCGTGACAACCATGGTAGTCGCAGAAACTACCATCGAAAGTTGATAAGGCAGACATTTGAAAGATGCGTCGCCGGTGCTGGACCATGCGATCGGCAAAAGTTATCCAGATTCATCAAAATTAACGACTCGGGACGCGGGGCCCTCCGTCGATTGGTTTTGATCTAATAAAAGCACTCGTCCCATCACTGGTCAGAGTTCTGATTGCATGTATTAGCTCTAGAATTACCACAGTTATCCAAGTAACCGAGGTAAGATCTAAGGAACCAAAACTGATATATTGAGCCATTCGCGGTATCGCCTTAATACGGCTTGCACTGAGACATGCATGGCTTAATCTTTGAGACAAGCATATAACTACTGGCAGGATCAACCAGGGAGCTGACCGACGAGACGACGAACGCCACTCGCGCACCGCACCAGACCCGACCCGACCCCCGTGGGTGGGGGTCGTCGGTCGTCGAGCGTTGAGCGAGAAGCGCGCCACCACACGATGCGTCCGAGCGTGTTGTCAGTTGACGCGACGACGCACCGGTGTCCGGTGTGCTCTGTGAGAGTTCTCTCTCACTTCAGTCCGTAGACGTCGTACGGACGATAAGTGACGCGAAGCGGAGATTTCGATCCCCAACCGACGCGGCGCTAAGCGTCCGTGCAACGAAAAGGAACGAGGTGGGGGACGTGAAAGAGTCCCTTTTAAATCTGAACGTTCGAAAACGAGACATTAAAAATGTTTCACTCTATATAATGCATTCTATCATATTTAACATTGCCACATCGATAACGCGGCAACGCTCGATAAGATCGTGAGAGCCCGGTGTCGGTGAGATTGCCATCCGCGATCTGTATTGCGTTAAACACAATCGATCTCATACGGTGCGCTAAAAGCACAAACGAATCCGCCGTTTACGGCAACATTCGTAGCGAGACCAGTTAACGGCGCACGCGAAGTTTACTCGCGGGTCGAGAACCGGTCGGGCATCAATTTAAACGGACGATTGTAAATAGAGTCTACCGCGTCAAAGAGCGGAGACTCCGTCCGGCACAGTTTTTATTTATTTATAATGAAGCTCCCCCACACACACAGACCGGTGAGAGACCAGACCACCGCCGCGCGAATTAAGCGCGCCGCCGTCGTCGTCGTCGTCGTCGTCGTCGTCGTCGTCGTCGTCGTCGTCGTCGTCGTCGTCGTCGTCGTCGTCGTCGTCGTCGTCGTCGTCGTCGTCGTCGTCGTCGTCGTCGTCGTCGTCGTCGTCGTCGTCGTCGTCGTCGTACACCGATCGCAGCGAAACAAACCACTTTCATCTAAAAACGCAGCAACATAACAAACTAGACCGGCGCGTCTCGCGTCCAGTCCACGTAAACGTGCGGGCGCGCGTATGCCTCTCCGCCGACTGGTGGGCCGCAGGCGAGAGTTCGCGTATCGATCGATGAATTTTTTTTTTTTTTTTTTTTTTTTTTTTTTTCTTTTTCTACCGCAATATTCGCTTTCTACCGCTTCGAAATGCGATAAAAATTTATAATAAAAACAAAAGTTTAAATATAAGATTGTTTATAAAAAAAAAATGCTCATTACTGATTCGGTTCAAAGTGCCGTATTCGGCGCCCCCGTGCCGGGTTAATTAGATTTTAATTGGCGTACAAATTTTCACTGAAAATTCCTAACTACAATTCGTAACATCCAGAGCAGCGGGCGATAAGTTGTGACCGAGACGGGCTTTTAGTAGCTGCTCGTTATGCGTGCACTCTCTCTCTCTCGCTGTTTAAGTGCGTATATATCTCCTGCCTCCGAAGACCGAACATTCCGAAATACCATCTACGACGATGGGTCCTCCAATTTATTACCAGTGGAAGTGGGCAGTGCCGGCCTTCGATTTGGAACCGCCGAAGGATAGAACGCCACCAACTCGACGGGGCCGCCGCGAAAAGAACAGTTCCAGGAGGCGACCGTTCAGTGACGTCACGCGGAGTACCACCACTCGCCACGCCCACTCCGCAGAACACCGAGTACAACATCAGCTCGTACTTCGTATCAGACTACGTGTTCCCTCTGGATAAGCAGCATCCAGGCTACGATGACGAGGAGGCGGAGACCTCCTTCCGCGTGAGGATCTCGAGGCCGGGCAGAGCCAGCTTCGGCGAGAACGAGAAATGTCCGCAATGTCACCCGGCGTACCTGAAGCCGGGAACATGTGAGCCATGCATCGTCAGGCGGTAAATAGCTTAGTCTGAAACTTTGTCCGTTCCGTTTTATAAGTTAACATCGAAGGTATGTCAACTGGGCAAGCCTATTAAATTCCAATCAGTTTATATGGATTAATTAGTTGCAAATTGTTGCAATGCGACCGACAAGCAGCACTTCGTTTTGAAAGAGTTATGAACCAATATTTGTTTTAATATAGGTCTCTTATGTATACGATTTCCTAAAATTACTTTGATATGTTACTTACGACAATCATACGTAACAGGTTCAATAAATCGTAACAGGTTAAATTTTCTCAACTAATAGATAGAAATATAATGATCAAATCAAACCATCCCGTTGGATCAAGTTTGGCAATTCGCAATTAATGTTAATAATCGAAAATTTTCGTTTTCCCTTTACTACTGCTAGTAGTTGGGACAGTTGTTGCTATGGGCACACAATCGTACTCCTACTATTTAAACAACAAATATTTTGGCGCTCATTTTGACAGCATGGTCAACATGATGTAATATAAAAATTTGTATTTTTTTTTTTTATGTGAAGCAAACGTGTAGAGACTATACAGCCAAATATATATGTGCAAGAAAGTTGTTTTTTGAATTAATTTTATGAGAATCGGTGTCAAGTATTGTTTAAATATAATATTAAACTTGTTCTTAAAAGATGAGCTTGTTGTAATTTATTGTTATTCGCCTCAGTACAAAGTGAACTAAATTAGTTGCTCACGTTGGACTCCACGTAATTGATATTATTTAATTACTTTACAATACCTAGCAATATACGCCAATTAATACATGAATGTCATTAACAAATAATTTATGATACACGAACCCCTCAAGCCAATGTTAATTTTATTTTAGAGTAAGAATTTTATAAGAATAGAAACGTGAGACATGCGACATGAATGTTTATTATGTAGATATTTATGATTTGTATAGTTTTGTATTCAAATGATATAATGTTAATAAATAATTTAAGTTTCCATTGCCTCTATTTATTTCAAGATTTCGTATGAACATGCCGACAAGACAAGCAAGTCTCCGCCGACTGGTGGCCGCAGGCGGGGAGTTCGCGTATCGATCGATGAATTTTTTTATTTTTTTTTTTTTCTACCGCAATATTCGCTTTCTACCGCTTCGAAATGCGATAAAAATTTATAATAAAAACAAAAGTTTAAATATAAGATTGTTTATAAAAAAAAAATGCTCATTACTGATTCGGTTCAAAGTGCCGTATTCGGCGCCCCCGTGCCGGGTTAATTAGATTTTAATTGGCGTACAAATTTTCACTGAAAATTCCTAACTACAATTCGTAACATCCAGAGCAGCGGGCGATAAGTTGTGACCGAGACGGGCTTTTAGTAGCTGCTCGTTATGCGTGCACTCTCTCTCTCTCTCTCGCTGTTTAAGTGCGTATATATCTCCTGCCTCCGAAGACCGAACATTCCGAAATACCATCTACGACGATGGGTCCTCCAATTTATTACCAGTGGAAGTGGGCAGTGCCGGCCTTCGATTTGGAACCGCCGAAGGATAGGAACGCCACCAACTCGACGGGGCCGCCGCGAAAAGAACAGTTCCAGGAGGCGACCGTTCAGTGACGTCACGCGGAGTACCACCACTCTCGCCACGCCCACTCCGCAGAACACCGAGTACAACATCAGCTCGTACTTCGTATCAGACTACGTGTTCCCTCTGGATAAGCAGCATCCAGGCTACGATGACGAGGAGGCGGAGACCTCCTTCCGCGTGAGGATCTCGAGGCCGGGCAGAGCCAGCTTCGGCGAGAACGAGAAATGTCCGCAATGTCACCCGGCGTACCTGAAGCCGGGAACATGTGAGCCATGCATCGTCAGGCGGTAAATAGCTTAGTCTGAAACTTTGTCCGTTCCGTTTTATAAGTTAACATCGAAGGTATGTCAACTGGGCAAGCCTATTAAATTCCAATCAGTTTATATGGATTAATTAGTTGCAAATTGTTGCAATGCGACCGACAAGCAGCACTTCGTTTTGAAAGAGTTATGAACCAATATTTGTTTTAATATAGGTCTCTTATGTATACGATTTCCTAAAATTACTTTGATATGTTACTTACGACAATCATACGTAACAGGTTCAATAAATCGTAACAGGTTAAATTTTCTCAACTAATAGATAGAAATATAATGATCAAATCAAACCATCCCGTTGGATCAAGTTTGGCAATTCGCAATTAATGTTAATAATCGAAAATTTTCGTTTTCCTTTACTACTGCTAGTAGTTGGGACAGTTGTTGCTATGGGCACACAATCGTACTCCTACTATTTAAACAACAAATATTTTGGCGCTCATTTTGACAGCATGGTCAACATGATGTAATATAAAAATTTGTATTTTTTTTTTTTATGTGAAGCAAACGTGTAGAGACTATACAGCCAAATATATATGTGCAAGAAAGTTGTTTTTTGAATTAATTTTATGAGAATCGGTGTCAAGTATTGTTTAAATATAATATTAAACTTGTTCTTAAAAGATGAGCTTGTTGTAATTTATTGTTATTCGCCTCAGTACAAAGTGAACTAAATTAGTTGCTCACGTTGGACTCCACGTAATTGATATTATTTAATTACTTTACAATACCTAGCAATATACGCCAATTAATACATGAATGTCATTAACAAATAATTTATGATACACGAACCCCTCAAGCCAATGTTAATTTTATTTTAGAGTAAGAATTTTATAAGAATAGAAACGTGAGACATGCGACATGAATGTTTATTATGTAGATATTTATGATTTGTATAGTTTTGTATCTCTCTCTCTCTCTCTCTCTCTCTCTCTCTCTCTCTCTCTCTCTCTCTCTCTCTCTCTCTCTCTCTCTCTCTCTCTCTCTCTCTCTCTCTCTCTCTCTCTCTCTCTCTCTCTCTCTCTCTCTCTCTCTCTCTCTCTCTCTCTCTCTCTCTCTCTCTCTCTCTCTCTCTCTCTCTCTCTCTCTCTCTCTCTCTCTCTCTCTCTCTCTCTCTCTCTCTCTCTCTCTCTCTCTCTCTCTCTCTCTCTCTCTCTCTCTCTCTCTCTCTCTCTCTCTCTCTCTCTCTCTCTCTCTCTCTCTCTCTCTCTCTCTCTCTCTCTCTCTCTCTCTCTCTCTCTCTCTCTCTCTCTCTCTCTCTCTCTCTCTCTCTCTCTCTCTCTCTCTCTCTCTCTCTCTCTCTCTCTCTCTCTCTCTCTCTCTCTCTCTCTCTCTCTCTCTCTCTCTCTCTCTCTCTCTCTCTCTCTCTCTCTCTCTCTCTCTCTCTCGCTGTTTAAGTGCGTATATATCTCCTGCCTCCGAAGACCGAACATTCCGAAATACCATCTACGACGATGGGTCCTCCAATTTATTACCAGTGGAAGTGGGCAGTGCCGGCCTTCGATTTGGAACCGCCGAAGGATAGGAACGCCACCAACTCGACGGGGCCGCCGCGAAAAAGAACAGTTCCAGGGAGGCGACCGTTCAGTGACGTCACGCGGAGTACCACCACCACTCTCGCCACGCCCACTCCGCAGAACACCGAGTACAACATCAGCTCGTACTTCGTATCAGACTACGTGTTCCCTCTGGATAAGCAGCATCCAGGCTACGATGACGAGGAGGCGGAGACCTCCTTCCGCGTGAGGATCTCGAGGCCGGGCAGAGCCAGCTTCGGCGAGAACGAGAAATGTCCGCAATGTCACCCGGCGTACCTGAAGCCGGGAACATGTGAGCCATGCATCGTCAGGCGGTAAATAGCTTAGTCTGAAACTTTGTCCGTTCCGTTTTATAAGTTAACATCGAAGGTATGTCAACTGGGCAAGCCTATTAAATTCCAATCAGTTTATATGGATTAATTAGTTGCAAATTGTTGCAATGCGACCGACAAGCAGCACTTCGTTTTGAAAGAGTTATGAACCAATATTTGTTTTAATATAGGTCTCTTATGTATACGATTTCCTAAAATTACTTTGATATGTTACTTACGACAATCATACGTAACAGGTTCAATAAATCGTAACAGGTTAAATTTTCTCAACTAATAGATAGAAATATAATGATCAAATCAAACCATCCCGTTGGATCAAGTTTGGCAATTCGCAATTAATGTTAATAATCGAAAATTTTCGTTTTCCTTTACTACTGCTAGTAGTTGGGACAGTTGTTGCTATGGGCACACAATCGTACTCCTACTATTTAAACAACAAATATTTTGGCGCTCATTTTGACAGCATGGTCAACATGATGTAATATAAAAATTTGTATTTTTTTTTTTTTATAGATTTTTTTTTTTTTTTTATTAATTTCTTGTAAATGTATGTATACGTATGTATTGATACATGTATATATATGTGTGTAAATATTTTTTTTTTTTTATTAATTTCTTGTAAATGTATGTATACGTATGTATTGATACATGTATATATATGTGTGTAAATATTTTTTTTTTTTTATGTGAAGCAAACGTGTAGAGACTATACAGCCAAATATATATGTGCAAGAAAGTTGTTTTTTGAATTAATTTTATGAGAATCGGTGTCAAGTATTGTTTAAATATAATATTAAACTTGTTCTTAAAAGATGAGCTTGTTGTAATTTATTG
>JAGSMV010000283.1:7500-20000 GCA_029286815.1 Troides helena | reverse complement strand
TCCGCTTACTAATATGCTTAAATTCGGCGGGTGATCCTCCCTGATCCGAGGCCAACGATAAAAACGAGGCAGACGCGATATCCGTCAGCGCTACGACGACGACGGTCGAGGCGAACGCGCGAGAACGCGACGAGCGACACCCGGTGCGGGACGACGGGTGGGGCAGGAGGGGCGGGATCGGGGAGCGGTTCGGAGAGTCCTCCGCGCCGTTCTCCTCTATCTCGCTGTACCCCCCCTCTCCCCACCCGGCCGCACACCGCATCACCCCTGGCGCGTCTACGCCGAGAGTCTCGCTCTTCGCCGGTCACCGACCGGTCGTCGATGCGCCCTTCGGACGTCGAGTCCGCCTACCTACTCTGATTCGAACGCGCGGCGGATGGCCGCTCGCGTCCGGCGTCCGCTCGGTCGGTTCGCTTCGGCGCGCGCCCCCTCTGTCGGTGCGTTAATATAAAACTCTACCCGAAGAGTAGCGCGCGCGTCGCGTATACCGCGCGACGCCGCACGGACGCGCCGCAAGGCGAACAGGGTGCCGACCGCGTCTAAATCACGACGCCGTCGGTCCTCTCGCCGAGCAACGGAATCCGAGCGCGTCCGAATGACCGTTCAACACTCGGTCGAACACGTCCTTTTTCTCATATTTGAACGGACCTCCGATGAGCGCTCGTCGTACCCATCGGTCGCCTGGTGGCGCCCGACGAGACTCGCCGCGCAAGCGGACGGAGCCGTCACGTGCACGCGCCGCCGGCCCGAGGAGCGCGGTCGATAACGACAGATCACAAGGACGCGATCCGTTGTTAATGAAAGACCGCGACAACTCGCGATCGGCGCACGGACAGTGTGGCAGTTGTATTTTAACAGCCGGCCCTCGGACAGGAGTATCGACGACGAGAAAGCGGAACCTCCCGAACACCACATCTCCCGCGTTCGAAGCGATCGCGTGATTCAGCGCTGGGCTATTTCCTGTTCGCTCGCCGCTACTGAGGAAATCCTGGTTAGTTTCTTTTCCTCCGCTTACTAATATGCTTAAATTCGGCGGGTGATCCTCCCTGATCCGAGGCCAACGATAAAAACGAGGCAGACGCGATATCCGTCAGCGCTACGACGACGACGGTCGAGGCGAACGCGCGAGAACGCGACGAGCGACACCCGGTGCGGGACGACGGGGTGGGGCAGGAGGGGCGGGATCGGGGAGCGGTTCGGAGAGTCCTCCGCGCCGTTCTCCTCTATCTCGCTGTACCCCCCCTCTCCCCACCCGGCCGCACACCGCATCACCCCTGGCGCGTCTACGCCGAGAGTCTCGCTCTTCGCCGGTCACCGACCGGTCGTCGATGCGCCCTTCGGACGTCGAGTCCGCCTACCTACTCTGATTCGAACGCGCGGCGGATGGCCGCTCGCGTCCGGCGTCCGCTCGGTCGGTTCGCTTCGGCGCGCGCCCCCTCTGTCGGTGCGTTAATATAAAACTCTACCCGAAGAGTAGCGCGCGCGTCGCGTATACCGCGCGACGCCGCACGGACGCGCCGCAAGGCGAACAGGGTGCCGACCGCGTCTAAATCACGACGCCGTCGGTCCTCTCGCCGAGCAACGGAATCCGAGCGCGTCCGAATGACCGTTCAACACTCGGTCGAACACGTCCTTTTTCTCATATTTGAACGGACCTCCGATGAGCGCTCGTCGTACCCATCGGTCGCCTGGTGGCGCCCGACGAGACTCGCCGCGCAAGCGGACGGAGCCGTCACGTGCACGCGCCGCCGGCCCGAGGAGCGCGGTCGATAACGACAGATCACAAGGACGCGATCCGTTGTTAATGAAAGACCGCGACAACTCGCGATCGGCGCACGGACAGTGTGGCAGTTGTATTTTAACAGCCGGCCCTCGGACAGGAGTGGTCCTGGATATTTCTCCACGGACCGCAATGTGCGTTCGAAATGTCGATGTTCAAATGTGTCCTGCAGTTCACACTATGACGCGCAGTTAACTGCGTTCTTCATCGACCCGCGAGCCAAGTGATCCACCGTCCAGGGTAATGGTTTTTTATGTATATGATTTTTCATTTGAAATAAAATAACATACGCCGGAGGGCGAGCATTAACGAACGCAGTCTCCGGCGCAGTGGTGTGCCTTAGAAATGCGAGAGCCCTCTCTCGAGGCGCCGCCGCAACTTCTAAACCGCATCGCGTCACACTGCGACGCGATTTTATTTAATTTCTTTTTGTATAGCGCCGAACATCTTACGCACTCCGCGTGCGTGGCAATCGGGATCGGGCAGCGGCGCGGATTCTAACCGCGACCCGTTATTTCCCCGTTCAGCGCTCGAGATCACCGCTCTGAGCGTAGCACGAGAGTTCGACGGCGGCCGCGGCGGCGGCGTCGTCGTCGTCGTCGTCGTCGCACCCTCCGAGCGGAGTCTCCGTTGGGCGTCGTACGAAGACGACGGCGGATTGTTTATTTTGCGCAATATCGTCGCACGCGCGCGCGTATCACTCTTTCAAAAGTTGAACACGCACACACTGTGACGTTAACACGTTAATGATCCTTCCGCAGGTTCCCCTACGGAAACCTTGTTACGACTTTTACTTCCTCTAAATGATCAAGTTTGGTCAACTTCCCAGCAACGCCGACGGCCGTGAAGCCACCGCGTGTCGGTCCGAAGACCTCACTAAATCATTCAATCGGTAGTAGCGACGGGCGGTGTGTACAAAGGGCAGGGACGTAATCAACGCGAGCTTATGACTCGCGCTTACTAGGAATTCCTCGTTTATGGGGGATAATTGCAAACCCCAATCCCCAGCACGAAGGAGTTTCAACGGGTTGCCCGGGCCTCTAGGCCAGGGAGAACATGCTGATTCCTTCAGTGTAGCGCGCGTGCGGCCCAGGACATCTAAGGGCATCACAGACCTGTTATTGCTCAATCTCGTGCGGCTCGAAGCCGCCGGTCCTCTAAGAAGAATTTTAATACGTCGCCAGTGAGTTGCGCGACCGGAGCCGCGCACACCTAAATGACGACGCCTATTTAGCAGGCTAGAGTCTCGTTCGTTACCGGAATTAACCAGACAAATCGCTCCACCAACTAAGAACGGCCATGCACCACCACCCACCGAATCAAGAAAGAGCTGTTAATCTGTCAATCCTTCCGGTGTCCGGGCCTGGTGAGATTTCCCGTGTTGAGTCAAATTAAGCCGCAGGCTCCACTCCTGGTGGTGCCCTTCCGTCAATTCCTTTAAGTTTCAGCTTTGCAACCATACTCCCCCCCCGGAGTCCAAAATCTTTGGTTTCCCGGAAGCTGCCCGCCGAGCCATCGTAGTAACGTCGGCGGATCGCTAGATGACATATTTACGGTTAGAACTAGGGCGGTATCTAATCGCCTTCGAACCTCTAACTTTCGTTCTTGATTGATGAAAACACCTTTGGCAAATGCTTTCGCTGATGTTCGTCTTGCGACGATCCAAGAATTTCACCTCTAACGTCGCAATACGAATGCCCCCAGTTATCCCTATTAATCATTACCTCGGAGTTCTGAAAACCAACAAAATAGAACCGAGATCATATTCTATTATTCCATGCACGAAATATTCGAGCGGCATTTTGAGCCCGCTTTGAGCACTCTAATTTGTTCAAAGTAAAATTGTCGGCCCATCTCGACACTCACCGAAGAGCACCGCGATAGGATTTTGATATTGAACCGCCGTTTTACCGACGGCTCACCGACGATATGCTCCGCAGACGTGTCAGTATCACCGCGGATGCGGTGCACCGACAGCGCGGCGCACAAATGCAACTACGAGCTTTTTTAACCGCAACAATTTTAGTATACGCTATTGGAGCTGGAGTTACCGCGGCTGCTGGCACCAGACTTGCCCTCCAATTGTTCCTCGTTAAAATATTTAAAGTGTACTCATTCCGATTACGAGGCCTCGTAAGAGTCCCGTATCGTTATTTTTCGTCACTACCTCCCCGTGCCGGGAGTGGGTAATTTGCGCGCCTGCTGCCTTCCTTGGATGTGGTAGCCGTTTCTCAGGCTCCCTCTCCGGAATCGAACCCTGATTCCCCGTTACCCGTGACAACCATGGTAGTCGCAGAAACTACCATCGAAAGTTGATAAGGCAGACATTTGAAAGATGCGTCGCCGGTGCTGGACCATGCGATCGGCAAAAGTTATCCAGATTCATCAAAATTAACGACTCGGGACGCGGGCCCTCCGTCGATTGGTTTTGATCTAATAAAAGCACTCGTCCCATCACTGGTCAGAGTTCTGATTGCATGTATTAGCTCTAGAATTACCACAGTTATCCAAGTAACCGAGGTAAGATCTAAGGAACCAAAACTGATATATTGAGCCATTCGCGGTATCGCCTTAATACGGCTTGCACTGAGACATGCATGGCTTAATCTTTGAGACAAGCATATAACTACTGGCAGGATCAACCAGGAGCTGACCGACGAATATTTTTTTTTTTTTTTTTTATTAATTTCTTGTAAATGTATGTACATACATATGAGTGTGTAAATATTTTTTTTTTTTTTTTTTTTTTTTTTTTTTTTATTAATTTCTTGTAAATGTATGTACATACATATGAGTGTGTAAATATTTTTTTTTTTTTTTTTTATTAATTTCTTGTAAATGTATGTACATACATATGAGTGTGTAAATATTTTTTTTTTTTTTTTTTTTTTTTTTTTTTTTTTTTATTAATTTCTTGTAAATGTATGTACATACATATGAGTGTGTAAATATTTTTTTTTTTTTATTAATTTCTTGTAAATGTATGTACATACATATGAGTGTGTAAATATTTTTTTTTTTTTTTTTTTTTTTTTTTTTTTTTTTTTTATTAATTTCTTGTAAATGTATGTACATACATATGAGTGTGTAAATATTTTTTTTTTTTTATTAATTTCTTGTAAATGTATGTACATACATATGAGTGTGTAAATATTTTTTTTTTTTTATTAATTTCTTGTAAATGTATGTACATACATATGAGTGTGTAAATATTTTTTTTTTTTTTATTAATTTCTTGTAAATGTATGTACATACATATGAGTGTGTAAATATTTTTTTTTTTTTTTATTAATTTCTTGTAAATGTATGTACATACATATGAGTGTGTAAATATTTTTTTTTTTTTATTAATTTCTTGTAAATGTATGTACATACATATGAGTGTGTAAATATTTTTTTTTTTTTTTTTTTTTTTATTAATTTCTTGTAAATGTATGTACATACATATGAGTGTGTAAATATTTTTTTTTTTTTTTATTAATTTCTTGTAAATGTATGTACATACATATGAGTGTGTAAATATTTTTTTTTTTTTTTTTTTTTTTTTTTTTTTTTTTTTTTTTTATTAATTTCTTGTAAATGTATGTACATACATATGAGTGTGTAAATATTTTTTTTTTTTTTTTTATTAATTTCTTGTAAATGTATGTACATACATATGAGTGTGTAAATATTTTTTTTTTTTTATTAATTTCTTGTAAATGTATGTACATACATATGAGTGTGTAAATATTTTTTTTTTTTTTATTAATTTCTTGTAAATGTATGTACATACATATGAGTGTGTAAATATTTTTTTTTTTTTATTAATTTCTTGTAAATGTATGTACATACATATGAGTGTGTAAATATTTTTTTTTTTTTTATTAATTTCTTGTAAATGTATGTACATACATATGAGTGTGTAAATATTTTTTTTTTTTTTTTTTTTTTTATTAATTTCTTGTAAATGTATGTACATACATATGAGTGTGTAAATATTTTTTTTTTTTTATTAATTTCTTGTAAATGTATGTACATACATATGAGTGTGTAAATATTTTTTTTTTTTTATTAATTTCTTGTAAATGTATGTACATACATATGAGTGTGTAAATATTTTTTTTTTTTTTTTTTTTTTTTATTAATTTCTTGTAAATGTATGTACATACATATGAGTGTGTAAATATTTTTTTTTTTTTATTAATTTCTTGTAAATGTATGTACATACATATGAGTGTGTAAATATTTTTTTTTTTTTATTAATTTCTTGTAAATGTATGTACATACATATGAGTGTGTAAATATTTTTTTTTTTTTATTAATTTCTTGTAAATGTATGTACATACATATGAGTGTGTAAATATTTTTTTTTTTTTTTTTTTTTTTTATTAATTTCTTGTAAATGTATGTACATACATATGAGTGTGTAAATATTTTTTTTTTTTTTTTATTAATTTCTTGTAAATGTATGTACATACATATGAGTGTGTAAATATTTTTTTTTTTTTTTATTAATTTCTTGTAAATGTATGTACATACATATGAGTGTGTAAATATTTTTTTTTTTTTTTTTTTTTTTTTTTTTTTTTTTTATTAATTTCTTGTAAATGTATGTACATACATATGAGTGTGTAAATATTTTTTTTTTTTTTTTTTTTTTTTTTTTTTTTTTTTTTTTTTTTTTTTTATTAATTTCTTGTAAATGTATGTACATACATATGAGTGTGTAAATATTTTTTTTTTTTTATTAATTTCTTGTAAATGTATGTACATACATATGAGTGTGTAAATATTTTTTTTTTTTTATTAATTTCTTGTAAATGTATGTACATACATATGAGTGTGTAAATATTTTTTTTTTTTTATTAATTTCTTGTAAATGTATGTACATACATATGAGTGTGTAAATATTTTTTTTTTTTTATTAATTTCTTGTAAATGTATGTACATACATATGAGTGTGTAAATATTTTTTTTTTTTTATTAATTTCTTGTAAATGTATGTACATACATATGAGTGTGTAAATATTTTTTTTTTTTTTTTTTTTTTTTCTACCGCAATATTCGCTTTCTACCGCTTCGAAATGCGATAAAAATTTATAATAAAAACAAAAGTTTAAATATAAGATTGTTTATAAAAAAAAAATGCTCATTACTGATTCGGTTCAAAGTGCCGTATTCGGCGCCCCCGTGCCGGGTTAATTAGATTTTAATTGGCGTACAAATTTTCACTGAAAATTCCTAACTACAATTCGTAACATCCAGAGCAGCGGGCGATAAGTTGTGACCGAGACGGGCTTTTAGTAGCTGCTCGTTATGCGTGCACTCTCTCTCTCTCTCGCTGTTTAAGTGCGTATATATCTCCTGCCTCCGAAGACCGAACATTCCGAAATACCATCTACGACGATGGGTCCTCCAATTTATTACCAGTGGAAGTGGGCAGTGCCGGCCTTCGATTTGGAACCGCCGAAGGATAGAACGCCACCAACTCGACGGGGCCGCCGCGAAAAGAACAGTTCCAGGAGGCGACCGTTCAGTGACGTCACGCGGAGTACCACCACTCTCGCCACGCCCACTCCGCAGAACACCGAGTACAACATCAGCTCGTACTTCGTATCAGACTACGTGTTCCCTCTGGATAAGCAGCATCCAGGCTACGATGACGAGGAGGCGGAGACCTCCTTCCGCGTGAGGATCTCGAGGCCGGGCAGAGCCAGCTTCGGCGAGAACGAGAAATGTCCGCAATGTCACCCGGCGTACCTGAAGCCGGGAACATGTGAGCCATGCATCGTCAGGCGGTAAATAGCTTAGTCTGAAACTTTGTCCGTTCCGTTTTATAAGTTAACATCGAAGGTATGTCAACTGGGCAAGCCTATTAAATTCCAATCAGTTTATATGGATTAATTAGTTGCAAATTGTTGCAATGCGACCGACAAGCAGCACTTCGTTTTGAAAGAGTTATGAACCAATATTTGTTTTAATATAGGTCTCTTATGTATACGATTTCCTAAAATTACTTTGATATGTTACTTACGACAATCATACGTAACAGGTTCAATAAATCGTAACAGGTTAAATTTTCTCAACTAATAGATAGAAATATAATGATCAAATCAAACCATCCCGTTGGATCAAGTTTGGCAATTCGCAATTAATGTTAATAATCGAAAATTTTCGTTTTCCTTTACTACTGCTAGTAGTTGGGACAGTTGTTGCTATGGGCACACAATCGTACTCCTACTATTTAAACAACAAATATTTTGGCGCTCATTTTGACAGCATGGTCAACATGATGTAATATAAAAATTTGTATTTTTTTTTTTTTATTAATTTCTTGTAAATGTATGTACATACATATGAGTGTGTAAATATTTTTTTTTTTTTTTTTTTTATTAATTTCTTGTAAATGTATGTACATACATATGAGTGTGTAAATATTTTTTTTTTTTTATTAATTTCTTGTAAATGTATGTACATACATATGAGTGTGTAAATATTTTTTTTTTTTTATTAATTTCTTGTAAATGTATGTACATACATATGAGTGTGTAAATATTTTTTTTTTTTTATTAATTTCTTGTAAATGTATGTACATACATATGAGTGTGTAAATATTTTTTTTTTTTTTATTAATTTCTTGTAAATGTATGTACATACATATGAGTGTGTAAATATTTTTTTTTTTTTATTAATTTCTTGTAAATGTATGTACATACATATGAGTGTGTAAATATTTTTTTTTTTTTATTAATTTCTTGTAAATGTATGTACATACATATGAGTGTGTAAATATTTTTTTTTTTTTTTTTTTTTTTTTTTTTTTTTTTTTTTTTTTTTTTTTTTTTTTTTATTAATTTCTTGTAAATGTATGTACATACATATGAGTGTGTAAATATTTTTTTTTTTTTTTCTACCGCAATATTCGCTTTCTACCGCTTCGAAATGCGATAAAATTTATAATAAAACAAAAGTTTAAATATAAGATTGTTTATAAAAAAAAAATGCTCATTACTGATTCGGTTCAAAGTGCCGTATTCGGCGCCCCCCCCGTGCCGGGTTAATTAGATTTTAATTGGCGTACAAATTTTCACTGAAAATTCCTAACTACAATTCGTAACATCCAGAGCAGCGGGCGATAAGTTGTGACCGAGACGGGCTTTTAGTAGCTGCTCGTTATGCGTGCACTCTCTCTCTCTCGCTGTTTAAGTGCGTATATATCTCCTGCCTCCGAAGACCGAACATTCCGAAATACCATCTACGACGATGGGTCCTCCAATTTATTACCAGTGGAAGTGGGCAGTGCCGGCCTTCGATTTGGAACCGCCGAAGGATAGAACGCCACCAACTCGACGGGGCCGCCGCGAAAAGAACAGTTCCAGGGAGGCGACCGTTCAGTGACGTCACGCGGAGTACCACCACTCTCGCCACGCCCACTCCGCAGAACACCGAGTACAACATCAGCTCGTACTTCGTATCAGACTACGTGTTCCCTCTGGATAAGCAGCATCCAGGCTACGATGACGAGGAGGCGGAGACCTCCTTCCGCGTGAGGATCTCGAGGCCGGGCAGAGCCAGCTTCGGCGAGAACGAGAAATGTCCGCAATGTCACCCGGCGTACCTGAAGCCGGGAACATGTGAGCCATGCATCGTCAGGCGGTAAATAGCTTAGTCTGAAACTTTGTCCGTTCCGTTTTATAAGTTAACATCGAAGGTATGTCAACTGGGCAAGCCTATTAAATTCCAATCAGTTTATATGGATTAATTAGTTGCAAATTGTTGCAATGCGACCGACAAGCAGCACTTCGTTTTGAAAGAGTTATGAACCAATATTTGTTTTAATATAGGTCTCTTATGTATACGATTTCCTAAAATTACTTTGATATGTTACTTACGACAATCATACGTAACAGGTTCAATAAATCGTAACAGGTTAAATTTTCTCAACTAATAGATAGAAATATAATGATCAAATCAAACCATCCCGTTGGATCAAGTTTGGCAATTCGCAATTAATGTTAATAATCGAAAATTTTCGTTTTCCTTTACTACTGCTAGTAGTTGGGACAGTTGTTGCTATGGGCACACAATCGTACTCCTACTATTTAAACAACAAATATTTTGGCGCTCATTTTGACAGCATGGTCAACATGATGTAATATAAAAATTTGTATTTTTTTTTTTTATTAATTTCTTGTAAATGTATGTATACGTATGTATTGATACATGTATATATATGTGTGTGTAAATATTTTTTTTTTTTATTAATTTCTTGTAAATGTATGTATACGTATGTATTGATACATGTATATATATGTGTGTGTAAATATTTTTTTTTTTTTATTAATTTCTTGTAAATGTATGTATACGTATGTATTGATACATGTATATATATGTGTGTGTAAATATTTTTTTTTTTTTTTCTACCGCAATATTCGCTTTCTACCGCTTCGAAATGCGATAAAAATTTATAATAAAAACAAAAGTTTAAATATAAGATTGTTTATAAAAAAAAAATGCTCATTACTGATTCGGTTCAAAGTGCCGTATTCGGCGCCCCCGTGCCGGGTTAATTAGATTTTAATTGGCGTACAAATTTTCACTGAAAATTCCTAACTACAATTCGTAACATCCAGAGCAGCGGGCGATAAGTTGTGACCGAGACGGGCTTTTAGTAGCTGCTCGTTATGCGTGCACTCTCTCTCTCTCTCGCTGTTTAAGTGCGTATATATCTCCTGCCTCCGAAGACCGAACATTCCGAAATACCATCTACGACGATGGGTCCTCCAATTTATTACCAGTGGAAGTGGGCAGTGCCGGCCTTCGATTTGGAACCGCCGAAGGATAGAACGCCACCAACTCGACGGGGCCGCCGCGAAAAGAACAGTTCCAGGAGGCGACCGTTCAGTGACGTCACGCGGAGTACCACCACTCTCGCCACGCCCACTCCGCAGAACACCGAGTACAACATCAGCTCGTACTTCGTATCAGACTACGTGTTCCCTCTGGATAAGCAGCATCCAGGCTACGATGACGAGGAGGCGGAGACCTCCTTCCGCGTGAGGATCTCGAGGCCGGGCAGAGCCAGCTTCGGCGAGAACGAGAAATGTCCGCAATGTCACCCGGCGTACCTGAAGCCGGGAACATGTGAGCCATGCATCGTCAGGCGGTAAATAGCTTAGTCTGAAACTTTGTCCGTTCCGTTTTATAAGTTAACATCGAAGGTATGTCAACTGGGCAAGCCTATTAAATTCCAATCAGTTTATATGGATTAATTAGTTGCAAATTGTTGCAATGCGACCGACAAGCAGCACTTCGTTTTGAAAGAGTTATGAACCAATATTTGTTTTAATATAGGTCTCTTATGTATACGATTTCCTAAAATTACTTTGATATGTTACTTACGACAATCATACGTAACAGGTTCAATAAATCGTAACAGGTTAAATTTTCTCAACTAATAGATAGAAATATAATGATCAAATCAAACCATCCCGTTGGATCAAGTTTGGCAATTCGCAATTAATGTTAATAATCGAAAATTTTCGTTTTCCTTTACTACTGCTAGTAGTTGGGACAGTTGTTGCTATGGGCACACAATCGTACTCCTACTATTTAAACAACAAATATATTTGGCGCTCATTTTGACAGCATGGTCAACATGATGTAATATAAAAATTTGTATTTTTTTTTTTTTTAATGTGAAGCAAACGTGTAGAGACTATACAGCCAAATATATATGTGCAAGAAAGTTGTTTTTTGAATTAATTTTATGAGAATCGGTGTCAAGTATTGTTTAAATATAATATTAAACTTGTTCTTAAAAGATGAGCTTGTTGTAATTTATTGTTATTCGCCTCAGTACAAAGTGAACTAAATTAGTTGCTCACGTTGGACTCCACGTAATTGATATTATTTAATTACTTTACAATACCTAGCAATATACGCCAATTAATACATGAATGTCATTAACAAATAATTTATGATACACGAACCCCTCAAGCCAATGTTAATTTTATTTTAGAGTAAGAATTTTATAAGAATAGAAACGTGAGACATGCGACATGAATGTTTATTATGTAGATATTTATGATTTGTATAGTTTTGTATTCAAATGATATAATGTTAATAAATAATTTAAGTTTCCATTGCCTCTATTTATTTCAAGATTTCGTATGAACATGCCGACAAGACAAGCAAGTCTCCGCCGACTGGTGGCCGCAGGCGGGGAGTTCGCGTATCGAGACATGTCGTGTTTTGCAATTATCTTTACTAAACTTGGTACACACGATCATCGTCTCTCATCACATAAAATAGTGAAGATAAAAAAAAAAAAATAATCTACTCTAAGGCGAGCGTTCGCGTATAGAAATATAGCAGCGCGGTAAAACGATACGACGATCGTTTCTGTTCGTCCGTCCCCGTCCGTCACTTCGCGCGCGCTCGACGAGCACGAGCGCTCTTCGTTTACATCGTCCGCGGACGAATCACCTGGCGTAGGGCTGAGTCTCAACAGATCGCAGCACGACGCTGCTCTACCGAGCACAACACCCCGCCAGGAACGTAAGTCGTCTACAGACTATTCCGAGCTCCGACATCGAACTGAGGTTAGTTTGGACCCTCGGTGCCGTGGTGCACGTGTTAAAACCGATAGCACCGATCTCACCTAGGTCCAAATGGGCCTCGACGTCGCACCGCACTAGTGCAGCGCGACTAGTAAAGTCACATTGTTTAGAGCCTC